>CM039720.1:21266967-21269467 GCA_022539455.1 Dendrobium nobile | reverse complement strand
ATAACATAAGTTTTTTAATATTGAAACAATTACACTCTAAAACACTTATAGATAAGTGTTATTGCCATCCATGGATATGCCATGATTTTAACAAAATATATATCGACACAAAACATCAATATAGATTATCAACTACTTCTATTTGTTAGATTTAATTAGGCCACATCAAAGATCAATTATATAGTCAAGATGAGCAGGCTGTAAAAATAGCAATTTTCAGAAACAATCTCTTATAAAATAAAAAGATAAGTGCAACATTCAAAGCTTCGTACCCTGGATTTATGCCTCTTTGTTTTTTTAACTCAAATAAATCAAAACAAACTTAAATGTGGAGATTAGTTTCTGGTAGCCCAAAAATATGGTAGTAAAATTAATCCTAGAGGTTCAAGGCAGCATGAACTTAGAAACATGATAAAGTTGTGTGGAAATGTTTTGATAACCTGAAGAGTGCTTTTAGGGGTCTGCATTAGTTGGTTTAAAGGGATAAATCAAATTAATAATATTAGGTTTGCTTGGTTTGGAGGTATGAGTTATTTGAATTTCAGTTATTGGTATTTTTTTATTAAACCAAAATCGAAATGTCATATGTAATTGAGTGTGCTATTTTAATCATATATGAGCAATAGCGCTTAGCACAAAGCGCAAATAGTGTGCACAATTTATTTTAACATATTATAAAGTTAAAATTATATATATATATATTTTAAATTTATTCAATTTATCATTTATTTTATAAATTAATATACCTAATATGTTATTATACTAAGCCCTAATTTACTAAGCCACAACCTAATATCAAATTCCATGCATACAACAGAGGAGGTTGTGCGGCTTTTGGTGTTTGCAGGTTTAAGATTGAGTTGCGTGGTGTCTGTCTAGTGTCGGTGGTTCCTACAATTTCAATAGGTTCATAAAGTTTTTACAGGCATTGATTGAACTCCTACAAGCATGTGGCCTTAACCTTTTTTTTTTGAACATATCTTTGAAATAAGTAATGATGTTTTCATATGAGTGGTAAGGGTTGAGCTTTGTTTGCATTATTAATTTTAATTTTGTCAGTGGAGGTAAGGGCGTTGAGTGATTTGTTGCGGCTTCGATTGAACTACAGGTGCATTGAGTGATTAGTTGTAGCTTCTCTTTGAGCAGATCTTCCCATGTTTTTGAACTAATGAATGACGACATCTTCATAGGAAGAGAGGTAATGACTGAGTTGTTTGCATTATTTTTTTTATTTTGTTAATGGAGGGTTAATGAAAAAATCAAAGTTCACCATTAATTTCTTGTTTAGTTTCAGTCACTAAAATTTCTTTTAGTTTTTTATTCTAGTTGACATAGTATTGTTGTAGCTCTGATGTCCATCTAGCATCTTATTATCATCTAAGAGCAAATAGTGTCATCAACTTTTTTTGATTGAATACTATTTTTTATAATTATTTTATATTATGCACTATATTTAAAATGACATGTGTCGCGTTTACCTGTGGTGCCATTTAGAGGCAAAATCACTGGTTAGAGTACATGTGCCACGTCCTTAGTGGCAAGAGACAAATTGTTAATGAATCTAGTAATATTTTCGACAAGACATTAGCTCTATGTGAGCTGAAGTGATATTTAGTTTTTCCACCCCCGACAAATTGTTGTGGAGGGTGGATAGATATTTTGCTTTAAGTTTTTGATGGTTTATTTCATTTTCAATATATTGATTTTGAGGTGAATTTGAGAATTTTGGGAGGCATTTTTTTGATATTTGAGGTCCCTGTCGGTTGAGATTCTTTATCAACGCGACCCTCATCGAGTTTTTCATGGTTAGTTTCATTTTTTGTTGATTGAACCTTGTCGACATTGTTTATTTGCTAGTAAAGGACTTGAATTTATTTCTTAACTTGTGTAGCATTCTCAGGCGTCACATGCGTAACTACAACATGCTTGCCGGAGCTCATGCGGGTATATGCTTTTGCACGAGATATATTTATACGGCAATTATATGTATGCATTAGGGTGTATGATGTATATGCATGTGTGTGATATATACATATTATATATTATATATATATATATATATATTTATATATATATTATATATATTATATATATATATATATATTATATATATATATATATATATACATTAATACTTGCTTCTTGCACAAAGTGTTCTACATATTGTAATGCATGCACCTGCCATATTTGGCATGAAAATACAATATTGAAAGATGAGCTTAATTGAAACTCTTTATTTATTGCAAATGGATGCGGGGAGGTGTATTTTTGCATGTAAATACAATATTGAATGATATACTTGTGTGAAACCCCTGCTAATTGCAAATGCATATGAGAGGGTAATTTTGAATGTAATTGCATTGTCAAGTGATATGCTGGAATGAAATCCTCTGCATATCGCAGATGCATGGATATTATATTATGGAATGCATATCAATGTGCATTTTAATGCATGAGAGGGGGGGGGGGGGTTGGGTCATTCTGTTTCTTGCATTTTGGT
>CM039720.1:21234958-21266867 GCA_022539455.1 Dendrobium nobile | reverse complement strand
TAATCTTGAAAAAAGCAGAGGCAAAGAAGGGATCAATTCTGAAACATGAAAAGGTATTCGGAGGCCAATTTTCGGAGGTAGCTAGTTATGCAGGTAGTTATTGATGACAAGTATGTAAGAATTTATTTTGCGCTTTGTTGACATCTTCTGTCCACTTGTACGAATGTCGCGAATCTGGTGACTTGGCGCATTAACATAATGCACAGTACATTTACGTGACATACATGCATAATGTATCTATATGTCGTTGATTTGCCTGCATGATAATTCGACGCTTCCATGTAGTGCATAATGTATCTGCATGCCAACGGGGCATGCTGTAGCGCAATTCATTTCATACACTGAATAGCGTGACTGCATAAGCGTAATGCATTTTGTATATTGCGATGCGTATGCACACAATACATACTACATATTGAATGACACATTTGTTATGATGCATTATGCATGTTGCGATTGTATGCAAGTGCAATATGTTGGCATGTAAATGTGATGCACTGTTATAACATAATGCATCTTGCGATGCCGAATGACATGTTTACATGAATTATTATGCTTGCTGCAATGCATATTCGATGACATTTTAAAATATTTGGCAATAAGCAATCAAATAAATGATTATCATCTGAGTATGCACAACATTCTATTTAGAAGTTTGTAGACACATTCTGTCTGCTTGTACGTGTGTTGCAGATTGGATGACGTGGTGTCGCGCTTCAGTGTCGTGCAGTTTTTATTACTGATCACCTGCTTTTGCTTATAAGCGAATCATAGCTTACATTTCAAAATAGCCATGATACTTTGTTGTTATAATGCAAGCTCCATCTCATTCTTTAAGAGATCAAATCCGTGAATCCTCTTTGTAGGACATCAGATTGTGAGGCTTGATATCCAGATCTCATTCAAATAGTGCAACATTTCTCCAGAAGCCTCATTATTTCTGAAGAAATGATAGAATGAGACATTTTATTTAACTGCTAATTCTTTCTCTACAGAATCATTCGACTTTGCATGTTTAGTGTCATAGTCTATGATGCACCGACACGGTACTTAAAGAGGGTATGCAGTGTCGGACACGTGTCGGACACGGACACGCGTCGGACACGGCATGGACACGTGTCCGACACGGCATTGGAGTGTTGCAATTAAAAAAAATTAAAATTAAAATCGGACACGCGTGTCCGGTTATTAAATGAGGTATCACTATATACATGCTCGGTATCGCTAGGTACATGCTCGGTACAGCTCAGTACATGCTCGATACCGCTCAATACATGCTCGATACCGCTCAATACATGCTCGGTACAGCTCAGTACATGCTCGGTACCACTCAATATATGCTCGGTACTGCTCAGTACATGCTCGGTACCACTCAGTACCGCTAGGTACGTGCTCGGTACTGCTAGGTACATGCTCATTACTGCTAGGTACATGCTTGGTACCACTCGGTATCTTCCAATATAAACAACTTACAAACTTTAAAAACAAGTAGAACTTCAAAATTACTCTTACAATATTCCGCCAGGGGGCAGCGCCCCCTTGGACCCCCGGCAGACCGGTATATTGTTGTATTCGTGTTGTCTTATTATTAGGATATTTTGATTTCACTTTATATCAATTTATTTTAATTCATTCATATGTAGGATTGGTTTGTTAGCAAAATGAGCTTTGCTGTTGGCGGGGGTGGATTAGGTGAAGGTTTAAAAGAGTCATCTGTCCATGCCGTGTCCGTGTATTATATTTTTAAAAATTATTATATATTATATTAAAAAATTATTATGCCGTGTCCACGCCGCATCCATGTCCTATATTTTTAAAATTTGCCGTGTCCCGTGTCCATGTCGCCGTGTCCGTGTCGGTGCATCATAGGTCATAGTTGGGGCCTTCTGTTGGTAACGCATCAGTGGACCTCTTTGCACTAAGTTGCCTTTCTTTATCCCAGTTGTCAATACCAAAACCCCTTAAGTTATCAATTGGAGGACTTAGTTGTACTTGATCAACAAAGCCTTTAAGTTCAACAAAATGAGTGCGCCTCTTCTTAGCATGGTTATCAAATGCAAGGGTTTTCTACATCAGCTCGTAATCTCTTGTATTTACTGTACTCCTCCTGTATTTGCTGCAATCTCTAGTTCCTGCTCGAAAATATCACGTTGCATGCATATCTATGTTCATGCGGAACTCAACATCCTCGTAGCATATCTATTATCATCAGTGTTGCTGGTTGGCATTGGCATTCACTAAAACTTTTATGTACTTGTTGTTGGGTAGCTTGTAACATATATTGCGAGGCTCCTATAGTGGCTTGTAGGTGTTTGCCTCTATTGCAAATCAATGACTTCTACTTGCAAGATACTGGCACATTTGTTGAAAGCTTGGTTGTCATTGATTGTACGAACACACTGGTGTTTGTTGCATGTTGTATGTATATGTAAGCATATAATATTATCATTTACTGGTAGGTTTTGTGTGTTTGTTACTATGCTGATGTAGGCCACCAATTTGGCTGTATTCATCACTGATTTTTTATATGTTGGCCGGCAATTTGTCCTTCAATTCACATCTGTATCTTCTGCTCGCAGGATTTTATTGATGTAAATATTGCACATTGATCATTTGATCTTTGCTTGTGAGGGATTAATAGATATGCTTGCCTTCAAGTAAATGTTGATCGTAGGAAGGATCTAACATATGCTGCATATTATTCGTTGTCATCAGTCGATGGACTATTGTAGGCATGATACATCTCCAAGAGTTGCTTGTAGATGCTCATATTTATAGTGGGCTCTTGGTTCTTCTTTGCACATGAACCGTTACATCTTAAATCCCCTAATTGTATATCCACTGTAGTCTTCTTAGATATGCTTGTAGGGAACTCATTGCACCTGCATCATGCTCACGCTTAGCGTGCTTATTTGCAGTAACATTAGTTGCATGCAAGACATTGATGTTGATTATGGGACGTCGTTGCATTCATCGCCTATGACTCTTACGTGAGTTGCTGTATGCATGATAGGTCTTTTATTGCAAATATCACAACTATAGTCTACAAGCTGGCTTTTATTTGCATGATGACTCTTTTGCCGTTGCATGCAGGAGGTACTTGTGCTTCTTGTAATCAACAGGTGTTATTTGCAATTTGTGCATGTTTGAAGACTTCTCATCATGAATCCCCTGCTTGTTCATTTATACTTGTTTACATGATTTGAATTATCGCTTAGCATTTGCATTTTTAATTTAGTTGTGCATTTTCAATTTTAGGATCCAATTCCCTATTGTTTTATATGCATATTTTGTTCCCTATCATTTTACTTGAACCAAGTCCCCTATAGTTCATTTGAATTTTGTGTATCTTCAGTCTGAATTTTGACAGCAGCCCGACATCTCTCCTGTTTAGGGAAAAATTGGGCAGTCTTAGCTTCCCGCCACGTCAAGAGTGTTTGGTGACACCGTGGCCATAGTCTTCAATCACACCACACAAAAAATGGCATGCATGGGTATTTAGAAGTACCTGCTTGAAAATGCCAGTTCTTTCCCTGCAGACACTGAAGCACCTACATGGGTACTTAAATTTTGTCCTGCCACGTTAAGAAAAATGCGCACAAGGATTACCTGCTTCGTCACAAGCATCACAACGAATTCCCTCCCAGCACACTAAGAAAGCATGCATAGGTGGTTGCTTGCCTCCTTGCAAGTGCTAAGGAGAGGGTTTAGGTTATACCTTCATGATTGGGTTGATGACGGTGATGTTGGTGATGACGACACAATGATTGAGGATGGCGAAAATATGAAAATTCCTTTTTTTGTTTTCCTCTTTTTTATATTCAGTTTTTTCTCTCTTTTTTTTTTCTTTTTTTAAGAATTTTGTTTTTTTCTTTTTTTTTTTCATTTCCTTTTCATTCATTCATTTTTTTCTTTCTTTTTTTATAATTAATAATAATAATAATTGTTATAATATTAATAATTAATAATCAAAATAATAATAATAATAATAATAATAATAATAATTATCATCATAATTAATAATATCTATGATAAAAATTAAATAATAATTAATCAACAAAAATAAAGAACAGTAGAATAATTTTACCTGTTATTTTGATTGATTTGAGAACGGGTTTTGAACGGTCAGAGCTGAGGTGGTTAGCTTGCTGAAGTCAAACAAAGGTGTTAGGAGGAAAAGGGCTATGGCTGTTAGAGTCGAAGCTTTAGATTGGTTTGGGTTGACTACGGCTTGTAGTGGCGAGTGAGGATCTCAATCGGCAAGGGCTGGGGCCGATAGTTGAAGGAATTGGAAACAGAGGAGATTGACTGTGTGATTGAGGCTGGCGGTAGGTCTGGGATTGGAAGGGCTGTAGGCTGTGGAGCTGGGCATGGTAGGGTTTCCGTCGGTGTTGGCGTTCGAACAGGGATGGGCGGCTGGGAGTTGGCGAAAGGTGAATGCATGGTGTTCGGTGAGCTCGGAGCTGGGAGATGTAGGGCTCAGTTGCAGGCAGAAGCGGGGCTGGGTATTCATGATTGAGGTGGAAGCCAATGGCGGCAGGTTCTATTCGAACAGGAAGGTGACGTCGTTGAAGGAGGCTGGTCGCTTGGGGGAGACGGGCGGCTTCGATGTGAAGGATCGTACGTCGCGGCTTGAGGAAGAGGTATCCGGCTAGATTAGGTTGTTATAAAGGGGAAATGAGAAATATTCGGGTGGATCGTGGCTTTCGTGTGGTAAAACAGGATAGTTGCAGAAGCGAAGGTCGGTTCTTGTTTGGCTTCAATAGATGAGATCGGGATACAAGAGGTGTGGAAGTCAGACGGAATTGACGGCTTTGCCTGGAGCTCGATCTGATTGTTTTGGTTGAGGGAGGAGATTCGGCCGGCTGGAGGTGTTGTGCTTCGGCTTCTTGGGTGGTAGAGCATATTGAAGCAAGTGACAAGGTCTTCAATCGAGAGTGGGAGGTGGATTCGGCTGAAGCAGAGACGTCTATGTTGGAGAATTAACAAACAAAGAGAAGTCATTTTCTTTTTCATTTTGACGACGAGGCTGTGTATATTGTGAAGATCATACGGAGATAGCACGGGGCACGTCATTGATGTGCGAAGAATGTCGCTCAGACATTTGGGCTACAGGTGAGGTGAGGCTTCGATCTGATTATTTTTTTTGTTGACTTTTTCTTTTTTTAATTACTTTTAATAATAATAATTACTATTATTAAATAATAATAGCTATTATTAAAATAATATAAATCAAAATAGAAGTTTTCTCCTTGATTTTTGTGCAGCTTCCTCAAGATTCGTGCATTGTCGCCTTGCCAATGTCCTCGTATTATATTTTGTTGAGTGAAAATATATTTATTTTTAGATGACTTGGACGTTCAGAGTGCAACGACAAAATTCATTTTGTGATCGGACATCATTTGGGCAACTTCGGGCGTCAATTGCTGATTTTGACCATTTTCGCCTGATTCGTCTGCAAGATGGCCCCACTTAAGAAAATTCGACGTCCTGATCGCAATGGCTCAATCAGTTTAGCAATCGAATGCCGTTTGACCCTTCAAGTGACTCGCCGCGCTGACGCGCTCGTCGCTAAAGTCGCCGATTTTGCCTCTTTTGCGCGTATTAAGTTATTCAAGTTTGTTCATTAATTAGTTGGATTGTTCAAGCTTTTCTATTAGTTAATTAAGGCTTCGTTTGAGACGGCTTTTTTATTTTGCTTTTTAAAACGGAGTTGTAGTACAAATTTTTAAATTTTTGTACTAAAACTCCGTTTCAGAAGCAACAAAAAAGCCGTCCCAAACGAAGCGTAAATAATCATGAATGAACTCTCATCGAGCTGAAGCACGAGTAGCTTATCAAATATTTAGTTCATTTGCAACTCTAATATGTTATCATAATATACACAATTTCTACTTGCTGCCATCTAAGAGCTCAAATTGGAGCATCGGAGACCCATTAGGAAATGAGAAATATTTTATTTGGTAACTTGGGAATGATTTTTGTTGAGTATATGGGAGTTTTAGATGTGTAAATTAGGTAAGATTTAGGATTTGGCAATTTAAGGAGATTATTTTGATATGGCATTATTATTTAGATAGATTCATTTGATTTGATTTTGGAAAGCTATGATCAATCAAGTGTTTGGAAAAATTGGGGTTGTGTGATTTGGAAATAATTGGGTTGTAGGTTTAGAAAAGATTAGTTTGAAGATTTTTTTTTTTTGAAGGGAGTGGGAGTGATGCAGATCTGGGAGGAAGTTTTCTTGAAGGGGCTGAATCTTGACGCAAGTTGAGTAAAAAATGACGCAGTAGCATTGTTTACAACATTAACTTGTTGCTGTTTGCTGCAGTTTCCAGCATCATAGGATTGAATTTTTGTTGCACTTGGTGCAAAATTTTGGAATAGTGAATACAAATGTCAATAGCTTGAATGGAGATTTCAACAGCAACAAAAACAAGATGTTTTCTTTCAATAATTAATGGGCTGGATGGGAAGGATGGTGGCTTGCATCTAGGAACTTAAGCTATGGACATAGAGGGCTTTGAAAGGCTTTTTGGCATCGATCATTTGATGGAGAAAAATGAACAGAGTGACTTGCACTATTTGAGTTATCTGATTCCTCTATGATTGACTTGGGTTGTGATACCCATTCAATGTGAAAGTAGAAGCATTTGACTCTTCATAATGCAATGCTGCAGTTTCCAGCAGCATAGGATTGGATTTTTGTTGCACTTAGTGCAAAATTTTGGAACAGTGAATACAAATGTCAATCGCATGAATGGAGATTTCAACAGCAACAAAAATAAGATGTTTTCTTTCAATAATTAATGGGCTGGAAGGGAGGGATGGTGGCTTGCATCTAGGAACTTAAGCTATGAACATAAAGGGCTTTGGAAGGGTTTTTGGCATCGATCATTTGATGGAGAAAAATGAACAGACTACAGATAGACTTGCACTATTTGAGTTATCTGATTCCTCTATGATTGACGTGTGTTTTGATACCATTCAATGTGAAAGTAGAAGCATTTGACTCTTCATAATGCAAGAAAATGATATCTTTGATGGAGTGAGACTTGTGATTCCTGCTTGTAGAAGATATCTTGATGGGGTGGGGGGAGGCTTTAGGATGAGAATAGTAGAGAGGATGGTGTTTCTTGGTCTTGGGGAGGGGACTCTATCTTGGAGGCTGAAGCGTTAGATCTATATGGACCCTTGGATATAGAGAAAAGAGGATTATAGAGGGGAAGCAAGTGAGACATAGGAAAAGCACTCGATCAAGAGAGCGGTGATAGATTAGAGCGAGTAGAGAGAATAATTGATATGCTTTTTCAGTAATTAGATTTCTATTGGATTTATGTGCATCATTTTTCCAGTAATTAGATTCTATTGAAGTGTAGTACTTGATCAACCACATCTTTTATCAGCGTTTTTTCAGTAATCATATTTCCATTGGATTCATGTGCATCACTTTTCTATGAATTGTCCTTCTTTTCAAAATATTTGTAGTGGTTTACATTTTGATGTAAGGTTGCTTGTTATGTGTTTGTACCATGAGAAAACCAACAACAACAACAACATCAAGCCATAGTTATATTAGTTCTTGTTCTTATGAAAAATCTTTCTTGTAAATATGTTCTCCATGCACTTTTCATGTTAGCAATTCATCTAAATCTCTTTTTAGATTTTTATTGTTTGTTAACTAAGTTCTCGATCTCCTTCACCATCAGAATGAACTTTTTGTTCAACCCTTATTCTACAGCCAAGCCAATGCACTTATTTTTAACACCATTTCTTATTTTGAAGAAATTTGAGTAAATCAAATGTCATGCTGGTTGTTATGTCATGTAATCTTTGTCTCGCAGGCTCCCTGTGCATCTGGCACAAGCCCCATTCCAAGCATTGCATGTTTGAGGAAGATGCTAAAAAAGTGACTTTGTCCTTATTCAACGCTCCATGGAATTGTTAACACTTGTTAAAATAATGAAGCTGAATTTTTGGTCGATATGTATTTCACTTGACTACAACTAGATATCACCATAGGTGTATCTCTTACATGCTTTATCCTTGGACAATATGCATTTATCAATGGACTGACTCCACTAGTGCACACTTCATCCTTCAATTTGTTGTCCTAATATCATGTAAGCTTTCCAGGCAGTTAGTTGCTGTCATATTAGCACCTACCTTTCATATTGTGCTATGCTTTTAGTCAAACTTGGAGTCGGCATAATTATCTAAATGTCTTTAGGATGAACAACATGGTGATTTTTTTCTGACTTCTTTGATACTCTTGTTCCTTATGATAACTTTGCTTATGGTGATTCTTTTTTGGTTAGTTAGATTTTGATTCTAGATGAGGCGGATAGACTGCTTGAAATGGGATTTCAAAAACAAATCACTTCTATTATATCTCGCCTGCCAAAGCTCCGACGGACAGGCCTTTTTTCAGCTACTCAAACTGAGGCTATTGAAGAGCTTTCCAGGGCTGGTTTAAGAAATCCTGTTAGGATTGAGGTTCGAACAGAGTCTAAGCCAATGGCAAATCTGGCATCCTCAGAAGAATTAACCTCACAAAGAACACCTTTTGGCCTTCATATAGAGGTATATCAATTTATAATTATTAACTGTTCCTTTGGTTTCCAAAGTAATTTTTGGTTGCTTGGCTCTTTATATTCAGTGTACTTTGATATTCATTTGCCATTGCCCATTTATGTATCTTTCATGACCAATTTATATTCAAATCTTGGTCAAGTTTTTACGTTATATATTTACCATGCACCATTTTTTGTGAATGGTGATGCTCAACTAAACAGATACAATCATTGGTGGGACACAATATTTATATTATTAATATCATTTTGAAATTTAAATTTTATAATATTAAAGTGAATTCAAATTATGAATTTGAATTTTAAAATTTAGTTGGAATCTATTAGTCAGTTGGAGCTATTTTTTGCATTCCTATTTCATCATCTTATTCATAAGCCGAGCTGTTTCCATTTTGGCTTTTTTTTTTATATGATTGGTTGAGCTGGTTTGATTGTATTATTTTTTGTTGATCTTGTGTTCTTGGCTCATTTGTTTTATAGGTCCTTGAATCCTCTTTCCCTAGCTATATTTTGGCTTTCTGTTCTTCTTTCAGGTTGTTAGACTTGATTTGTGGTATTGTAGGTAGTGACACTTTATCGGGATTGTGTAGAATTGTTAGGTGGATCCTTGGGTATTCATTAGGATTATCCATAGTGATTTAAGCAGTTAAAGCAAAAAAAGTATTTATCTCACTTATTAGATGTATTCTTTTTTTAGGTATTATAATCATGCTTGGCTAAGTGAAACTCCAAATTGTGTTGTTTCGTATAAAGTTGCAAAGATATCAAATGAGAAGACAAACGCTTGAAGAGAATTTTTCTAAACTTTGAAGATAAATCAATGATTAATTTATAGTTTGTGAACTTTTAGATTTAGTGGTATTTTTGCTGATCATGACTCCATAGCTTTCAAATGCACCATGAATTGGAAGGCTTTGGGGATACTCTATGATGCTAGTTCCCCACAACTATAAAATTTAGCTTTTAAATAGTTTACTCAACTATGTTTATCTTTTTATTGTAGAATAAATTGGAGTATATGCTATTTTTCCAATACAATGAGGAACAAGATCACTCAACATGGTGAATATTTTGTGTTTTTACATATTAATTGTTTCCTTTTTTTCTTGGATAATCTTAAATATACTTAAGAGAGACTATGTTATGGGGCATTGGTGAGGTCCATTAAGTGCAATTTGTAATATTTTAATAATTGAAGTTGCTAATCTCTCTCTTGATGAGCCATCTATATTTTTTAGATGAATGCGAATGTGTGAATGAAGAGGGCATGGGTGCTAGTGTTTATAATGAACATAATTTTTTTTATTTTTTATTTATTAATAATGAACAAAATTATGAGTGTGTTAACTCCAATCAGGTTTACTTATATAGTTGCATTTTGTTTGGTTATTTTGAATGAGGCATTGATATTTTCATTTACTTTTTTAGAGGTTTTTCTGTCATTTTGTAAGAAATTATTAGATCGGTCCAGTCGACCCAGGCAGAGTAGAGGCAGAACTTCCGCCTCTCTTGCGTATGCCGATCAGATCGCATAATTCAAGGGAGCTTTTTGGGAAAGATTTTTGAGGGATTTGGGATCGAAATTTGAATGTGGGGTATGTTTAGAGATTTCCTTTTAAATTGTATGCTTTAAATAAGTTTCTTTTCCTAGGGTTAGGGCATCTTGAATTTGGTTGAAATTTGAGTTTTTTGAGCTCTAGCAGCGTCTAGAGATTTGGGAGAGATAGATCCTCTCGAATAGAGGATCAATTGTATCTTGGTATTTTCCATTTCTATTTCATCAAATAAGACAAATTATCTACTATTTTCCTGGTTTTGTGTGGATTCTTGCAGAGAATTTTTGCTGCTTTCCAAAGATTGATTAGAAATTCTTGAGATCTTCAAGTGTTTCCTATCAAATTGGTATCAGAGCCCTTTCTTAGGCGGAAAATTAAGATATATCTTTAGTGTTTTTGGAATAAGAGCCTAGATCTAATTAATGGTAGCAAATAAGATGGAGGCGTAGGAAGGCGAGATGGAGAAATTTAAAACCGGCGTGGATAAGTTCTCTACCATGAAAGAAAGATTTTTATAAATGAAAAATCGATTTAGAAGGGTGGAGGAGATGTTAAGAAGGCTCTTGGAGATGCAAACAAAAACTTCACTGGTGGTTCCAATGGCTAACCCTAACCAATATTTGGCAGAATCGAATGGAAAGGAGATCAGACAATAGGAGTTTGACGAGGGGAGTTTCTTTCATCAAGAGCCACCTCCTGGGGCTCCGATAAGGGGTGGATCAGGGTTTTTGGATGAGGGGACAACAAAGAAAATCTTTTGGTGGAGGCGGTATGACGGCCGATCACTATGAGAGGCATTTTGGGCAAGGGGAGTTGGCCATCAAGGAAGGACGAGATCAAGAGTGACCTCTTAAGGCTTCGATAAGAGGCGGAATAAGGTTATCGAAAAGGGGGGGGGGAGGCATGGAGTTTTATGGTGAAGGTGGTGGGGTGGTTGACCACTATGGGAGGTCTTTTGGGCAAGGGGATTGGACGACCAAAAGAGGGGGACGGGCCGAACTATTGGGGATCAGGGGCATGTGAGGTGAAGGTAAGGAAGGTGGGATTCCCACCCATGATACATGGGGGAATATGGAGGGATCATGACAACTGCTACACTGGAGGAGGAATCAACTATTAGGGTGGTAGTGATCCAAAGGTAAGACAATTGGGGATGTCTGTTTTTGAAAGGGAGGATGCTTATGGGTGGGTGTACCGAGTGAAGATATATCTCATGGTGAATGGGGTGACGGAGGAGAGACTGACGGCAGCGGTCTTATGTTTGGAAAGGAAAGCTTTAGCTTGGTTTCAGTGAACGATATCATGGCCACTAATAGAGCAGCTGAAAAAAGTTATCAACAGCGTCCCATCCTTGCACCTTGAGGACAAGGTGAGTTTTTGGGAGGGGAGTATTGTTAGATCGGTCAATTGGACTGGTCCAACCGGCCCACATGGGATCGACTTAGGCGGAACAAAGGCGGAAGTTCTACCTCTTCTGTGTATGCTGATCGGCCGCAGAATTCAAGAAAGCTTTTGGGGAAAGATTTTTGAGAGATTTGTGAGGGAAATTTGAATGTAGGGATTGTTTAGAGATTTCCTTTTGAATTATATGTATTAAATATTTTGTTTTCCTAAGGTTAGGGCATCTTGAATTTGGCTGAAATTTGAGATCTCTTAGGATTTTTGTGCTGTAGCGGCGCCTTGAGATTTGGGAGAGAGATCCTCCTCCCGAATAGAGGATCAATTGTATCTTGGTATTTTCCGTTTCTATTTCGTCAAATAAGACAAATTATCTACTGTTTCCCTGGTTTTGTGTGGATTCTTGTGGAGAATTTTTGTTGTTTTTCAAAGATTTATAGGAAATTCTTGAGATCTTCGAGTGTTTCCTATCAGAAATACTTGACAAAAAATGTGATAGCTGATAATGATTAATAAATGCTTATGTGATTATGTTATTATTAGTAATGTTTGTTTTTTTGTTTATCATTATAAAGTTTCTTTTGTGAAATATATGCATATGATATTATACTTTGCCTGTGATGTCTTTAGTAGAAAATTCTAAAAATGTATTTTATATTAATAATTTATAAAATATAATATAATGTCAATGATGTACCGTGTCTTACTTTTTGTAGTTATGTCATGTCATCATGTTTGTGTCCTGTTTCTTTCGTGTTTTGTGGAGTGTGAGGCTTCTTTTTCATTGTCTTCTTACTTTTTTTCCTCTCTCTGTCTCCTTTTTGACAAAATTTTATTGATTAAAATATGATTGAATTTGGTTAGATTTATTTCAATCTAATGATTGTTCTTTTTTTTTTTTTGTGAAATTTCATTCATGGGAATGGTTTTTGTGATCCTTAATTGTCTTTCCTTTATTTTCTAGTATAAGACCAAAACTCTTTCTTCGGATAAATTGGAGTTTACTATTTCTGGTTTCATCTAACGTAGCAAACTATAGTTTTATGATTAATAATTTGTTTGGTACGGAATTGTCATGCTTATTATATTGGTTGGCCGCATTAAATCCATATTGCATTCTAGCTATCCTAGATGCTAGAACATTACATCAAATTTAATATAATAGCTTCAAGTTATATCATAATACCAACTATAAATTGGCCTAAATATCACGGTCATTTAATAGTTCAACAAATGGATTCAATTTTAAAAAACCCTATAAAATAACTGAAATGCTATATAAATATGATCAAATGTGGGAGGTCGTGAATTGGGATATAGGAAGAATTGAAAATTTGAAAGCTACTAATTCTAAACCTAATAAGCCCTTTAATGAATAAGAATTTGCTTTCAATTCTAAAGATTGACTGGTGTTTTCAAAGTGCAAAGCACACTATAAAACACAGGGTTCTTTATTTATTCATGCGTAATGTGTAGCCATGTATTTGTATGTACATATATTTGTATCGATAAATGTACGGACATCCATACATTTGCTTTTCTGTATATACATGCATATTTGTGTTTGTATGTATATGCATACATGCATATATACATACACATACATACATATAATACCCATTGAATGAACAAAACTTAACCTCATTACTTATCATTACTTAATAATTTTTAGCAAATATATGGATACATGTAATAATGATAAGAACTTGGATTATTGAATAAATAATCTAAAATTCTTGGAAATTTAAAAGGAAATATGATTTATTTATCTAATTTGAAGACAATTTTCAAAATTTAACTTATAATAAGTATAAAAGAACATGAAAGCAAATTTGACTCAATAAAAATTGCAACAGAAATCAAAACAAAAGTGAAAGAATACAATGATTCTCAAGCTAGAGGAGGAGGAATCAAAGATATAAGGATTTACGTTACAGAAAAATGCTTCAAAATCAAGACTACATGTGAGGTTGAGTCTAACAAAGACTTAATGTAGGGTTACCAAACAACCTGGAGTATAGGAGGCCACACCACTATGCGTGAGAGTTGATTGCTGAAAAGCTGTATCATGACCAAGGTTCTGAAAACCGGACCGGACAACGAACCGGAAGGAGGAGAGGTTCACGGTTCGACCGGTCGAACCGGGGTCGAACCGGATGATGTAATAAATAATATTATTAATATAAATATTTAATAAAATTAACAAAATATAGAAAGATAATAATCATATAATTTAATATAAATTATTACTAATTTATATTACATATTTAAATTTAATTTATAAATATAAATTATTTAAAAATTCATAAATATAAAATTATAAATATAATATAATTAAATATTTTAATAAAAATTATTTCATTTAGTAACATAAAAAACTTTTGGAGGTGAAAAACAAATAAATTTTTAGAGCTATTAATAAAGAATCCAAATAAAAATATAAAAAATAAATAGATAAAAATAATAAAAAATAAATAGATAAAAAATAAAGATTATCAATTAAAAAAAATAAATATTATCATCTTAAAAAATAAAAATTATTCATATTATTAAAATTAATTTTCAAATCTTAAAAAAAAAATAAGTTGTATGGTACTATGGTGTGAATATGAAACTAAAGAGTAAAGGTGGCTCTTTCCTTGGTATGTTTAGTCCCACATCCCTTAGAAGTCTTGTTTTGTATAGTGTATATACCTTCTTGTTTTCTCTCATGATAAGAGCTCTTAAGAAATCATGAAGACGTGGCATTGATGAAATAATAATAATATTATCTTTAATTTAATTTAAGAGTTTTATAATAATATTTATATTAATTATTATTAAGTTTAATATTTATTTAACAAATATTATTCAAAAAACTTGAACAGGCCCGTTTTAAAAAACCGGGACCGGTTCGCCGGTTTACCGGTTGAACTGGCGGTTCATCCCAAAACCGCCCGGTTTAATGCAAGGGCGGTTTTCAGACTGGACCGAACCGGTCCTCAAACCGGTTCGCGGTTGAACCGGTCGGTCCGGTCCGATTTTTAAAGCACTGATCATGACAGAGGACAAATTTTATGTATTGTATGTCTATAGCGGGGAAAGTGATAGTTGAGAAAAACTAGAACAAAAATGATAGACTAAGCCATGGAGGTGATATGAGGAATTTTTTTTTGGTTTGTGATTTAGTTTATTTAATAGCATTTGAAATCCTATATTGGGAGAAGTCTTGAACCAATGAGTATCTAATAAGGGTTTAATAACACACGTTTAGTTGGTGAGTACTGAATAGGCCTTTGATAACCTAATATATATATATTTGTTCGGTTCGGACCCCCCAACCCCCGCACGGTCTTCCGTCATTTCCCGAAAACAGGTTTTCTCCCATCTTCTTCGAGCTAACTTTTTCCCTCTTCGTTCGGCGTCGGCGTCCTTCCACATTGAGTCGCTCTTTGCTTATTGCTTGGAGTTATCTTCTACCGCGAGTTGCGTTGGAGCTATCTTCTACCGCGACCTTTTTTCCTCTTCGTTTGGCGTCCGCTTCCTTCCACATTGAGACTGCTAGGTATATGCTCGGTACCACTCGGTACAACAATGTTTGGTACCACTAGGTACATACTCGGTATCGCTCAGTACCGAGCAGGTACATGCTCGACACCGCTCAATACATGCTTGGTACCACTAGGTACATGTTCGGTACTACTAAGTACATGCTCGGTACCGAGCCAGTACCGCTTGGTACTGGCTCGGTACTGAGCGGTACATGCTAGGTACCGCTATGGGACATGCTCGGTACTGCTCGGTATCTTTCCATAAAAACAACTTATGAACTTTAAAAACAAGCAGAACTTCAAAATTACTCTTACAATAAAATTTTGTTCCGGGGACGTTGCCCTCAGAAACCTCCGCAGGAGCGCAGGTCGAACCCCGTCAGGGGGCAGTGCCCCATTGGACCCTCGACAGACCGGTATATTATTGTATTCATAATTTTTAGTTGTAATTGTTATGTTTAGGGGTTTGATATATTGCACTAATATATTCTTCTCATAAAGGATGGTCAGAAGTAAAGATAAAGCTGTGTCATGTCATAGAAAAGATTCAACATGGAAATATAACACTCAGGTGGATGTAGGGGGAAGTGATAAAACATATATCTATTTAAAATGCAATTATTGTGATAAAGTTGTGAAGGGTGGTGTGACTAGGATGAAAGATCACCTTTCAGGGTCTCACAAGAATGTTGCTCCATGCTCCAAAGTTTCTGATACTGTAAGGGAGGAGATAAAGTCATATATGAATAAGTCTACCACGTCAAAACATCTTGCACAGAAGCAATTTGAGGATAGAGTTGATGTTGACTCTTACTACGGGAGTGAGCGTAGCATTAGTGATTCATCTTCTTCGATAAAGCCCATTTCATCTAGGTGTGCTAGAGGGCCTATGGATCATTATATGGTGGACACATCAGAGGATATGCCTCCTACTACACAGAAGATGATCCTAGAAAATGCAAGGGAGGCACGGAGAAGAGTGTGTAAGGATATAGGCAGATTCTTCTATGAAAATGCAATTCCATTTAATGTTGCAACATCGCCTGCCTATTACAACATGATTCGTTCAGTTGGAGCATTTGGGAGAGGGTTCAAACCTCCAATCATGTATGATTTGAGAACATGGATTTTGAAGGAGGAGTTGGAAAGCACTGATAAAAACATCGAAGAAATTAAGAAGACTTGGGCCCAAACAAGAGTAACAATTATGTCAGATGAGTGGTCTGATATTAAACATAGAAGTTTTATTAACATTCTCATTAATAATCCTTATGAAACATTTGACCACGTTAAAGATGCTGAGTTCATATTTGGATTATTAAATAGTATTATTGAGGAGGTTGGAGAACATTTGGTTGTACAAGTTGTGACAGATAATGCAAGTGCTTACAAGGTTGTAGGTAACAAACTTATGGAGAAGAGGAAACATATGTATTATATTCCATGTGCTACACATTGTATAGATCTGATTCTTGAGAAGCTTGGCAAGCTACCTCAACATAAGAATGCACTTACTAAAGAAAAAAAAATAATCAAGTTTATTTACAACCACTCTTGGGTTTTAGCTTTTATGCGGAAATTTTCAAAGAAAGAAATTCTAAGGCTAGCGACAACAAGATTTGCCACTCCTTACTTGACCTTAGAGAGCATGCTGGATGCTAGACAACCTTTAGAGGCTATGCTCACATTTATATAGTGGTTGAGTTGTGCTTGGGAGAAAAAGGCTGAGGGAAAAGAGATTAGAAAAATTATTTTAAATGATAGATTTTGACAACGTATTTTATATGCCATTATAACCACTAGACCTTTGGTTCAAGTTTTAAGGATGGTGGATGTTGAGAAGAAGCCTGCAATGAATTTCATTTACAATGCCATGGATGAAGCCAAAGAAATGATTGCCTCCAACTTATGAGGCGAAGAGGGTAGCTTTAGGAAAATTTGGAATATTATTGATGATAGATGGGAGCTACAACTTCACCGGCACTTGCATGCAGCTGATTATTACCTAAACCCTCAGTATCAATATGCAGAGAATAAGTCTACAAACTCTGAAATAAAGTTGGGATTGTATCATTGCATGGATCTGCTAATAAGTGATTCAACTGAAAGATCAAATGCTGACATGTAATTGGTACCTTTTAGGAACAAAGAAGATTTTTTTGGATTACAACAAACAAATGATACAATCGCCAAACGATATTGAGGAACTGATTGGGAGATATTGGACTTTATAGGAGAGGAGGAAGGGGAGAGACCAGTTCATCATAATGATGATTCAAATGAAGACCCCTTAGTGACGACAGTGCTGATGACTTATGAGTTCTTATGTGATATGTCATTGCTATTTATTTCTGGAATTATATGTTAATGAAAAGAATACGGTGATTTGGGAAAGATGGAGTTTGAGTTGAACTATATTTCATATTGTCTTATTATTGGGATATTTTAATTTTATTTCATATCTTGTGCATTTTTATGTTTTATATATTATTTACTTATTAGTATATACAAAAGTTATCATTTTATGTTTACGCAATTTTTTGATTTTGAGGCTTACGCCTCAAAACGCCTTGAGGCTTACGCCTCGCCTTACGAATGAAAAATGCCTCAATACCCGATTATGTAATTTTAGACATTGCCCACATGTGATAAGATCTTTCATCATACTTCAATGCTTTGCTTTGAAAGCACGCTTTAAGTTGGATAGATGTTAGGCACACTATCATCATATAAATAATCTAAAATGAAAGCCTTATAGGATATGATAATGAGGTGTATAGTAATTATGGGTGTCACATGTGTGATTTGGATAAAGAAATAAATATAAAAGTGAAGTTCAAAGCATTTACTTTAGTTGATCTTGACCTTATGGGTGAGTATTTTTAGCATAACTCTACGGAGGATAGTTCCTTGTGCCCTCGGGAAGTTGATGACAACCCTTAGTTCAGACTTATGTTTGTTTCTGCAAAATGATTGGTCATAAATTTCTGATTATGTTTAGTTATTTGTATTTAAGGATTTATTTTGTGATTTTTGGTTAGGCAATACTTAAACATTTTCTCTTTTATTTATCATACTTAGAATTATTCATTCTTTTTTTACTGATTCTCTTGTAATCCCTAGGTTTCCTATTACTATAAATAGGATAATTACATTTAGGTTGGATTACTATGCATTTGAATGCAAAATTAAAATTATCCTCTCTTATAGTGGTAGGATTGTTCTCACACACTATCTTTGTGTATTTCTTTGTCTCGTCTCGTTTCTAGTTCTCTGAGTTTTTCTTTATTCTCGAGTTCTTATCTAATTCCTTGTTTCCTGATGTTTATGTGCAAAATGGTCTTTATCCTACAAACTTTAAGATAGAACTAATCTCAATAATAAATTCATCATTTTTAAAATGTTCACAAGGTTCCATTAGTTTTTAAATAAAATTTTAGGCTGGCTTCAAGTTGTTTTTATTGATGGAAGCCATAAATAGTATATAATGCAAGGATATTCTTATTCTGAAGGATATCTTATTAAAATATCAGGTAGAGAATGTTTTTTTTTTTTAAATTTGTTTTGCTTTTAGGTAGTTTTCTTAGGATTGTTGATGTAAGTTTATGCTTTAAGGTCAGGACATGCATTTGTTGGAAGATTGGAGATTATTATTATTATTTTTTTATCATGAATGATTTGGAGCTTATTTTTTATTATGAATGATTTGGAACAAAATTATAAAATTTGAGGTTTTCTTCTTCAAGTGATTCCAAGAAGAGTAGGTGTGATTCCAAGGGAAATCTTTGATTGAATGATTCTAGAGATCCTATCCTTCTTATATTCTCTGTTTCTTGTCGTCCAAAATTAATATGGGCCACTGGTTTACTGGCTGACTTGGTGTATTACATCTTATAATTTGTTGGCTGAGATAGAGTGAGAACTGGAATAGTCTCTCTAGTATGGAGAAAGATTTTACAAATTTATATCAGCTTATGGCTACTGTCTTCACATGCCTTGATAAAGAAGCTAAGAGGTAAAGTATTTCAATATGTTTCACTATTTGCTTTTAACAATTCCAAATCAGGCAAGCATTTCTTATTTTGTTCATTGAGCAGATAAAAAAATATGTGAATTTGTTCATTGAAAATGCCAAAAGGCTATTGATTAAAGAGCCTCTAGAAACAATCATACCCATAACCAAGAACAGAAGAATTTCTAACTTAGGACTCTATTTACTTGTGTCGAGTCGAAACTTATATATGGAATTACACCATGATTTTTTTTAATAAATAAAGTGGTATTTGACATACCAAATCAAAATATTATTACCAAATGTTTCTTCATGGAACAATAATGCATGCTACTCTGTACATGTATGAAAGGGTAAAGAAGCCAACCGTTATGCTGAAAGCAAAGTAATTAAGAGTTCAATATACTTATGCTGAAAGCAAAGTAATTAAGAGTTCAATATACTCTAACTATGCGATAGTAGAATTCTGTAGGATCTCTTGTTTCTCAGTTTTCCATCAACCCCTCCCCCACCCCACCCCACCCACCACCCGCACAAACAATAACATTCGCATTGCTACTGCCTCTCTACCAATAATTAATTCTTACCCGCTGTGGAGTTAGCTGACATAAAAGACTTGCATAATTCACTTAGACTAAACATCATATAGATAGTCGATAATAAGGATTTTATATATGCTAAAAGATTTTCAAGAATGATTAACCATTTGTAGCAGCACATGCAGTCTGACAAGAGAAGTTTGTATGGAAATGGCTGTAGGGAATGCTAAGAAGACCTTAGTAATGTCATGCTTCTCATTTGTTTTGTTTGATATACTGTTATCTTTTATGATCCTTGAACTTGCAAATGTTCGGTTTTGGATATTTGGCTGTTTGAATAAAATGGCTACCTAATGCTTGGAATGTGATTCCATTAATATTGTAGAAATTGGCTTTTAAGGCTCCTAAATAGTGGTCCGCTTGATTCTGATCTCCTATTTATGTGTCTTGCAGTATTTGTTATGTGAAGCCGAGAAAAAGTCATCTCATCTTGTTGAATTCTTATTACAAAACATATCAAAAAAGATAATAATGTAAGGATGCGAATAAAAATTTGTATTCTCTTCTAGTCCTTAATACCTGTACGGTTTTGATTGTTGTGATGTAGTTTTTGCTCACTGCTTGCAGCTACTTCATGACCTGTGCTTGTGTTGACTACTGGGGCAGTGTTCTACCGCAGCTTTCTGTTCTTAAAGGCTTTCCCTTAATTCCTCTGCATGGGAAGATGAAACAGGTGAGAATGGTGATTTTTAACTTATTTATCATCCATTAGCTTATGAAGGTGACACTGTTTTTCCACGTTTCAACCTGCTTCAATACTTCCAACTTTCTCTAGACTGCTCGGGAGAAAGCATTGTCATCTTTCTCCGCACTTTCAAGTGGCGTTCTTCTATGCACTGATGTAGCAGCAAGGGGACTAGATATTCCTGGTGTGGATTGGATTGTGCAGGTAAAATTTATGTTGTAGTTGTGTAACAAACCATATATTCCCTTTTATGTTACTTTTTGTGACGAGTCAATTCTTTCTGTACGTTGAACTTCGACAGCAATTGCGTGTCACCTGTGATCTAGGTTTGGGCTGCATAAATTCTTTTAACTGTGGCGGTTGGTTGTTGGCTATTGTTTTAGGTGTACTGCCATGTCTCTAAAATGAACCAATTAGGTTTCACGATTCCTTAGCTCTCCAATCAAGTGATTACAACAGTTGGAGTGTACTGTGGTTGTGACTTGTGAACAGCTCAAACTATTTTTATGAGATCTACATGAGCCTTGGCCAGACATTTCAACTGTGCTAACTATTAGATATCATAAAAATATTTCATCTTTACTAGATTAATCATGATGCTAGTACAAATATGTTTATAGAAAAACCAAAGAAGAGAGCAATAAGGAAAGTATAATGAAGGAGAATATGTTTAATAACGAGGACATATTATAAATTATATTATAGATCTCCAATAAATATTAAACATTGGTGATAATATCAATACGATAATATAATAATTTAAATAATTCTAATATCCCGTGCAAACTCATGGAGTTATAGCAAGGAGCTTTGAGAGATGTATAGTGCAAAAAGATTGAGAGATCTAAGGTGAGAGTTATTTAACAGGTTTTTAAATTGACAATCTGAGCCGATTGATGCTAGAATGAGTTGTTTGTTTGGAGAACCGAGAACATTTTAAAGATTTACACTACATTGTTGAGTATGAAGTCTTGACATGCCGTTGTAAAGTCAATGGGAGCAAAGATGTCGAGATGACGTTGTGTTACTAGCATTGTTGAGATAGGAGTGTCAAGAGAAAATAATTTGTACATGATGAGAGTTCGGCGATGTGAATAGTAGAGAGTGCTTGATGAGGGTTAATAGGGCTAGGGTTATGTCATTTTCTAATACAAGCATGCCAATATAAAAATGATAAGGGTGCAATAAGTAAAAACATAATAAAGGAAAATTTCCTCAATAATGAGGATATATTACAGTGATAAATATTATGTATACCTAAAAAAATTAGGATATGTGATGACATTAATATAATTACATAAGAAATCTAATCAATCTAACAGTAACCATTTAAATCAACATCCACAACAAACTTGGACAATTCTAAAGGAATTTATGAACATCACTTCGTAAAGAAGGCCAAAAATAATGTGGTAAGGTGATCTATTTAATTCCGCTTTGATCTGCAGTCAAATTTGAATGAAAGTCAGATAAAAGTGTTGATTTGTAGATCAGATGGAATATAAATTTTGTTCTTATAGAATAACAAGCCCACTTTAGATGAATAATCTGAATAGCTGGTTGGAGCATTAGTGACATTATTGATCAGTTGCTGACATTATTGAGCAGTTGCTGTAATGCAGGATCCTCTGCAGTAGCTTGTTGATTATGAGAAAGAAAGGGAGTGACTATAGAGGAAGTAGAAAAGCTAGTAATTATAGAATCTTATTCATATAATTGAGACAAGATCAACCAATTTATTGGATCTTCTTGTATTATATTCAATAGAATAATCAAACCCAAGAAATATAACTAAAAATCATTGTTGTTCAGGAGTTTGAAATAATTTCACGAATGCTACAGGTTTTTTTTTTAATTTTTTTTTAATTTTTATTTATTTATTTTTTTCACGAATGCTACGTTGATTAGTTCTTATTATGAATTTTGCAACTAAAAGATATTGCCGCAACTTAGCAATAGATTCTGTAATAGCAAAAGGTTTGCGAACATACTTAGAGAACGTTGTAGATGAATTTCAATTTTTACTTAAAAAGGCAATCAATTGCTTTCCCTGGATTAATATAGCCCCAATCCCAGTCTCAAAAGCATCTGTTTCAATATTAAAAGACTTGGTGGAATCTGTAGGGCTAGCAAAGGAGGATTAGATAATGCTAATTTCAAAGCTTCAATGTAAAATCGGAGTAAGGCATCCAATTAAAATAATCTTTCTGTAGTAATTTGTTGGGAAAGTGAAGAACAACCCGTCAATAATAGCCAGTAAGGCCCAAAAACCCATGTGATTGTTTAACTGTCCTAGGCGTCGACCATTGTGAAATAGCAGAAGATTTGGTTTCATCTGGTGATGCGTATATTGCCAACTATATGTTTTATTAAGGAATAATAACTTGACCAAAAAAAAAAAACTTGGACTTATGTGAAAAAAGTGAATTTCCCTTTAAACAATTAAAATAGCATTCAAATGATGGACATGATTAGTCATGGATTGACTGTAAATGATAACATCATTGAAGAAAATAATAATGAATTGACATAGATAAGGTTAGAATAGAATTAATTAGAATTTTAGAAGCATGGATATTAGAGAGATCAAATGACAAAACTAGAAACTTGTAATGACCCTCATGAATGCACACAACGGTTTTATGAATATTAGTGATTACCACATTGTAATTAGAATGTAAATTAAGTTGTGAAAAAAATAGTGATTCCATAAAGTTAATCAAATAACTCATCGATAGTAGAAATTTGATATACCTTTTAGGAATAACAATTTCTTTAAAGCTTGATAATTCACACAAAAATGCCAAGAATCATCTTTCTTTTTAACGAAAACAACTGGTGAAAAAAATGGATGGATTCTAAGATGGATAACTAAAACTTGTAATGTCATTAACCATGGTTTTAATTTGCATTTTTTTGACAGTGAGGGTAACAATAAGGCTTAATGATGCAGGCAAACTAGAAAGAAAGTCAAATAGGAGAATATTAGGACAAATGAAAACCAAACTCCATTCAAACTAGTATGCAAATATCCCAAAACAAACATCAAAACAAGCGAAAAGTCAAAACAAATGAAACAAAGTTATAACATAAAAATACTATCATCAAAACAACCGACAAGTGGTTTCCTCACATGCAACGAGTAGGAAAATATGATAAAGTGCTTAGGCTTGCAAACCGAGGGTCCACCACAGCAAAATAGTCCAACGTTCAACCAAACTCCTCCGGCAAATGTCTCCAAATCAGCCAACAAACGTCTTCCAATAGCTCAAGAAGAAGGATACAAGTGGAGTGAAACTTGCGTAGAGAAGAAGAGATTAGAAGCCAAGACGAAATAGAGAGGAGGAAGAGGTGGAACAAGCTCTCAAGCTTTTCCAAGAGAAGAAACCCTCAGGTTTTTAACAACTTATCTCAAGTTAATCGACAACCTCCTCGTGACAAAAATATCTCATATTTATAGGAGAGAAAGGGGAGCCAAATAGCCAACTTCTACCTCCAACCAAACCAATCAGGTAAGGGGAAGAGGAAGGGCAGCAGCCAGCACAAACAACTCCCAAAAATCAACACAGGAAAAAGAAAGGAGAAGCCACGTGAACATAGCCAGGGAGGGACCCGAAGAGCCAACACAGAAACCGGACAGGAAAATTTACGGGAGAGCAGCCAGGAGGAAATCCGAAAAGGCACCCAACAGATTTCATGGGAACATCACAAAGAAGGAATCGAAGAGACACAAGAAGGGGAAGAAACAAGATCCACTCCATATAAAGAAGAATACCTTTATAAATTTATGAGCTAGGAAGTGCAATAACTCCTTCAAATAATGAGCTAAACATCAGCTCAAGCCTTAATGGCTAGCACCAAATAGATCCCAAGATAACAACTCAAAACCAATGCTTCCAAGGCTCAACCTGAGAACAGCCAAGCCTTGAGCCGAGAAATAGCAAGCTGCCCAAAGTACAAAAGGACCCAAAATGCTAGCAAACCCAAGCATTGCGATGCCCAAGCACATCTGATGCAAGCAAAAATTTGGGAAAAGCTCCCAAATTTTTGCAAGCAAGAACAAGACTTTCCTAGGTAATAGAAAATTACAAAGATTGCCCCAAAATAGAGAAATTAGACAAAAAACAAACTTATATAATATAAAAGACGCTTACAAACTTTGATGACATAAACTCCTAAAGTTGCATTTCATCAAGAAGAAGGATACCAGTGGGGTGGTCATTTGCGTAGAGAAGAAGGGGATTAGAAGCCGAGATGAGGAAGGCATAACTCGCAAGTTATCCTAGAAGAAGGAGAGAGGAAGGTCAAGGATATAGCTCGCAAGCTATTCCAAAAACCATCATGTTTTGCTGTCCAAAAATTGCATTTTATCATCCTTTTTCAAGCCTCAAATCAGCTCCTATATATAGGAAGAAAGGGGAGCCAAACAGCCACCATAATCATTAAATAAGCCCAATAAATCATGGAAATGAAATACCAAAAGACATTCCAAACAGCAACAAACAACAGCTGAAAAGGCATCCCAAAAATCATGCCAAATTCATCCCAATCTAGCTTACAAGGGGTGGGACAAGCAGAAACTGAGGAGGCTAGGAAAAAAGGGGCGGAACCCCAACAAGCATTTCATGGGAACAGCAACAGCCAGGGGAAAACCGAAAAGACAAAGGGGAAGTCACGGGCACAACAACAGCCAGGAGAAAATCGAGAAGACAAGGGGAAGGGGAAGGCTTTATGAGCTGATTTCTACACCAATTAATGAACTAAACATCAGCTCATAATGAGCTAACAAACAACTCAAAATTTAATGAGCTAGCACCAAGTTGATAGACTCAAAACCATAATAGCCAAAGCCTACCCGAGAGTAGCAAAAGGCCCCAAACTAAGAGCAGCAAAGGCTCCAAACAGAGAGCAGCCAAGGACAAACCAAAAGTAGCCAAGGCCAAAATTTAGGATTTGTTTTGACCCCCCGTGCCTACATCAACATTCTACCATGATCATTAGATGCTTTCTATCATTGGATAGTAAAAAATACATAAAACACAACTAATAATGTTCAAATTACATCAAAACATAAATAAACCAAAATATGAATGCATCAATTCCCCCCTGGTGGGAGAATCTCATCTCCTGATGAGAAGGCTTCCATAATTTTCTGATAAAGATCCAGATAACGATTTTTCAATTCACTAGCATCCATCCAAGTATAATCAGTCAAGGGACAATTCTTCCATTTAGCCACAAACCTCTTGTGCTCGCCATGTCTAGTTTTAGTAACTCTGACATCAATAACATCTTCAATCTGTTCATCATTATTTAAAACTGACGTGGAGAGTGACAAAGTTTCAACTTTCACATAATCTTCAGAATTTCCTTTATACAAAGAAATGTTAGAAACATTAAACACAGGAGAAGTGCCAACAAAAATAGGAAGATCCAAGAGATAGGCATTTGTGTCCAATTTTCGTAGAACACGAAAAGGCCCAAATTTCTTTCTACTTAATTTTTCAAAAGTACCAACAGGAAATCGTTGGCGATGAAAGTAAGCCATAACCAAATCTCCCTCCGTAAAATAGACTTCCCTCCGATGTTTGTCAGCAGCAGATTTGTATTTAACATTAGTCATTCAGAGTTTTTCAAGGACTTGTTGAACATTTTTGATATGTTCAAAAGTTTCAGAAGCTTCAGCACTAACTTTATTATGCATAGGCAAACAATTTTTATCTAAAATGTGAGGTATAGGCTGACCATAAATAATCTTAAATGGAGTTTTACCAGTGGAGCGATTAACGGAATTATTGTATGCAAATTTAGCTTGGGGCAATATTAAATCCTATTGGGATGATTTTTCTCCAGTAAGGCATCTCAGTAAATTTTCTAAGCTTTGATTGACAACTTCCATTTGCCCATCAGTTTGTGGATGATATGCATTTACTAAATTGAAGAGTAGTTCCTAATTTTTCCTAAAGTGTTCTCCAAAAATGACTCAAAAATCTAATATCTCTATCAGAAGTAAATGTGTGAGGAATACCATGAAGACGAACAATTTCTTTAAAAAATAGATTAGCAATATATGAGGCATCATAAGTTTTCTTGCAAGGAATAAAATATGTCATTTTGCTAAATCGGTCCACAACAACAAAAATAAAATCAAACTTTTTAGCAGTAACAAGCAACCCAAAATAAAATCCATTGTGATATCCTCCCAAGGCTTATTTGGAATAGGAAGAGGAGTATACAAACCAGTATTTTGAGAAGTTCCCTTAAAAGCCTAACAGATTTTACATTGTTTTATCAGCTTAGCAATTTGCTTTCTCATATGAGGCCAGAAATATTTTTCCTCAACCAAAGCAACAGTTTTTCCTTGCCCAAAATGTCCACTCAAATCCCTACTATGAAGTTCATGAATAAGTTGCTCTCTTAAAGAATTTTTTGTTATGCAAAATCTAGAACCCTTAAATAAAAACCCTTGGTGAATGACAAATTGAGCAAAAGGATTAGTTTCACAAGAAAGATAAGAGTCCCGAATACTTTTAAAATCTGGATCATTTGTATAAGTATCTTTAAAAAAATCAAAAGAAGTGATAGTTGGGTAAATAATTACCAACAAATGAGATTTCCTGCTTAAAGCATCAACTACCTTGTTTAGCACACCAGTTTTATGTTTAATGTGAAAAGTATACTCTTGCAAAAAAAGAAACCCATTTGACATGCCTCTTGTTTAGATTTTTTTGAGAGCCAAAAAATCGCAAAGCTTCGTGATCAGTATTTAAAACAAATTCCCTTTGAATCAAATAACATCTCCAGAATTTCAAAGCTTGAACAATAACATAAAATTCTAAGTCATAAGTAGAATATTTGGATCGAGCATCATTCAACTTTTCACTAAAGTAAGCGATAGGTTTTCCTTCTTGACTAAGCACAACACTAATACCAACATGAGAAGCATTACAATCAACTTAAAAAATATTTTCAAAATTTGGCAAGCTAAGGATGGGAGCTTCACTTATTTTTGCCTTTATGACTTCAATTGTTTGTTCAGCTTGAGGTGTCCACCTAAATATCTCTTTTTTCAAACAATCAGGGATAGGAGCAATCAAAGAACTGAAGTTTTTAATAAACCTTTGATAGAAAGAAGCTAAGCCATTAAATCCTCTCACCTCACTTGTGTTTTTATGAGTAGGCCAGTTTTAAATTGCTTCAATTTTCACATGATCAACTTTAATTCCATTGGCAGACACAATATAACCCAAAAATGTTAAGCTTGAAGTCATAAAGGAACATTTTTTAAGATTGATGTACATCTTTTGTTCCCTTGGTGTTTGTAACACTTGCCTCACATGATTAAGATGTTCAGAAGGGTGAATGTTATAAATCAAAATGTCATCAAAATACACCACAACAAACTTTCCAATAAAAGCTCTCAAAACATGATTCATTGTTCTCATAAAAGTGCTCGGAGCATTAGAATGCCCAAATGGCATAACAAGTCATTCATACAAAACTTCTTTAGTTTTAAAAGCAGTTTTCCATTCATCCCCAGGTCTTATTCTAATTTGGTGATACCTGCTTCTCAAGTCAATTTTGGAAAAGATTTTAGCACCGCTCAACATATCCAACATGTCATCCAGCTTAGGGATAGAAAATCTATACTTAATGGTGATTTTATTTATAACCCTACTATCCACACACATTCTCCACATACCATCTTTTTTTGGAGTTAGTAAAGCAGGCACAACACTAGGACTTAAGCTTTCCTTAATCAAATCTTTCTCTAACAGTTCAGTCACTTGCTTAAAAAATTCATCATGCTCAGTTGGACTCATCCTGTAATAAGGAAGGTTAGGCAAAGTGGCTCCAGTTATTAAATCAATATGATGTTGAATATCTCTCATTGGTGGCAAACTTATAGGCAATTCTTCTGGTGTTATATCAGAATACTCATCAATTAAAGGCTAAATTTTTTTAGGAATTTGAAGAGTTGAATCAGTTTCCTTTCCCAAAACCAAGTAAGCTACCTCAGAATATTTCAAATCATGTGTTCAAATGCAGCTCAGAAGTGTTTATTTTGGCAACATTATTATTTTTGACAGGCGAATCAGACACATGTTTTTGATGATAGAGAGTGAACTCTTTTTTATTTTGAATCAAAGTATAAGTGTTCTTTTCTTCATTGTGAATGATTGTGTGATCAAATTGCTAAAGGACGACCCAACAAAATATGGCAGATTTCAAGAGGAACGACATCGCAAACAACTTGATCCTTAAAAGAACCCCCAATTGATAAGTTGACATAACATTGCTTTGTTATAGGAACTTCACCCCCTTCCTTGAACTAAGAAATTTTATAAGGTTTAACAAGTGGTTTGGATTTTAATTTGAGCTTATCAACCATTAGTTGTAACATAATTTTTCGAACTCCCGCTATTAATCATAAGAGTGCAAAATTTTTCCTCAACAGTGCAAGTAGCTTTGAAATTGTTTCTCCTAAGCCACCTATCCCCATTTTCAATTTTAGTTGTCAAAACTTGTCGGATTACCAAAAGTTACTCACCTTCATCTCCCTCAACATCAATTTTTTCCAGTTCAATGTCATTTTTAGGTTCAGATTCGTTTTTTTCTTCTTCTTCTATCTCTTCATCATTTTCTATGAAATTGTTTCTTAGTGGGTTATTTTTTCTACAAGCCGCAGAAAGATGACCATAAATCTCACATTTATAGCATGGTCCAATTAATCTTGGTTGTTCAGTAGATTTTTGCCCCATGATTCACTTTCCCTTATCCACATTTTGAGTTTCAAAAGACTTAATTTTCCCACAGAAGATTGAGAAGATTGATTTTTTACCCTGTCAGTCGGTCGTCGCTTATATGTTTATGTTATCTTATTGTGACCCATTTGATATTGTTTTTCAATTTTTAAAGCCATTCGATATGCCTCATCAATTTTTATTACATGGTGCAAACTCAGTTGATCTTGGATTGTCCATTTTAAGCCATTGATATATCTTGAGATAGACTTTTCTTTAGATTCATCTAAATCATTTCTTGATTGAAGTTTGTAAAATATTTTAGTGTATTCTTCAACAGATTGATTTCCTTATCGCAAGTTATTAAATTCGTAAAAAAGTGTTCGCGCATGATCAGATGACAAGAATTTCCCCCTTATTTTTTCTTTCATTCTTTCCCAATTTTGTATTTTCTCTTTCCCACGCCTAAGTTTGTTGTTCTACAAATTTTTTTACCATGTGAGAGCATGACCGGTGAGTTTTAAACTTGCAAATTTTACTTTCCTGTTTTCCAGAATTTCTTTTCATTCAAAGAATTGGTCCATTTTTTCAATCCAATCGATGAATTGGTCAGGTTGTAATTTTCCCTTAAAGTTGTGAACATCTATTTTAATCTCATAATCCCAGTTTCTTTGTCTCCTATTTTTATTCCTAGGGACTTCTTCACTTTCATATGTTTGGACATTATGTTAATTGACATTTAAATTAGCAGGAGTGTTAGCCATTTCTTTCATTTAATTTTACAAATCTGCTAACTATTGCATCATATTTTGCCAATCCCTCGGATTATTAGCCATCTTAGATTTTAAAGAAAAAGATTCACCAACCAAGGATTTACTAACTCGCTCTGATACCAAACTTGATGTAGGCAAACTAGAAAGAAAGTCAAATAGGAGAACACTAGGACAAATGAAAATCAAACTTCATTCAAACTAGTATGCAAACATCCCAAAACAAATACCAAAACAAACGAAAAATCGAAACAAATGAAACAAAATTATAACATAAAAATACTATCCCAGAATAACCGACAAGTGGTTTCCTCACATGCAATGAGAAGTAGGAAAATATGATAAAGTGCTTAGGCTTGCAAACCGAGGGTCCACCACAGCAAAATGGTCCAACGTCCAACCAAACTCCTCCGGCAAATGTCTCCAAATCAGCCAACAAACGTCTTCTAATAGATCAAGAAGAATGATACAAGTGGAGTGGAACTTGCGTAGAGAAGAAGAGATTAGAAGCCAAGATGAAATAGAGAGGAGGAAGAGGTGGAACAAGCTCTCAAGCTTTTCCAAGAGAAGAAACTCTCAGGTTTTTAACAACTTATCTCAAGTTAATCAACAACCTCTTCAAAACAAAATTATCTGTTTTTAATAGGAGAGAAAGGGGAGCCAAACAGCCAACTTCTACCTCCAACCAAACCAATCAAGTAAGGGGATGAGGAAGGACAACATCCAACACAAACAACTCCCAAAAATCAGCACAGGAAACGGAAAGGAGAAGCCGCGGGAACACAGCCAGTGAGGGACCCGAAGAGCCAACACAGAAACCGGATAGGAGAATTCACGGGAAAGCAGCCAGTAGGAAAATAAAAAAGGCACCTAGTAGATTTCATGGGAACAACACAAAGAAGGAACCGAAGAGACACAAGAAGGGGAAGAAATAAGATCCACTCCACATAAAGAAGAACACCTTTATAAATTTACGAGCTAGTAAGTGCAATAACTCCAAATAATGAGCTAAACTTCAGCTCAAGCCTTAATGAGCTAGCACCAAGTAGATCCCAAGAGAACAGCTCAAAACCAATGCATCCAAGGCTCAACCCGAGAACAGCCAAGGCCCAAGCCGAGAAACAACAAGCAGCCCAAAGAACAAAAGAACCCAAAATGCTAGCAAACCCAAGCCTTGCCATACCCAAGCACATCCTACAATAATTATTGGATGCTTTCCATCACTGGATAGTAAAAAAAACATAAAACACAACTAATAATGTTCAAATTACATCAAAACATAAATAAACCAAAATATGAATGCATCACTTAACATTAATAGGCTGAGAACCAGCCTGAAATTTTATGGATTAAATGATCATGAGAGCATTGAGGGAGAAGATACGTTGAAGTTGTAAATAAATATCAAACTGAGAGATACGCAATTGGAAAGGTGCCAGTATAATAGTTGTGGAAGAAGGGATAGGGCTATGATCAACCCCAATGGGTACCGACTGAAAATAAGCAGTAGTGCTATTAGCATCATTTAATTTTTATAATTGATGTAAGTGAATGTATTTAGCAATAGTATTAATATGAACACATAACTTGATCTGTTTTCCATGCCATTGAAATTGCATGATAGTTTTAAAGTTTGTAAGAAAATCATCAAGTAGCTCGAGACATTGAATTCCTAACACCATTTAGCTCCATGAATAGGAAGAACAAAAAAATCCATGGAAAAATGATTACCCTGTGTATTGAGATTGACATTTGAACATTTGCTTGTGCAAGTTCAGTTGTCGCTATTTTCCACCATGACCTTGAATGGTGAAGTCTGAACTATCGATAACCCAATAAATTTAACCAGTTGTTTTTGAATAAATTTGTGGGTAGACTCACTATAGATAAGAATATGAACTTGATGATTAAAGAGAAACCCATGAAGTAAGTTATTCGTTGGTGAAGGTTGGCTATCAAAAGCATGATGACTAATAGTTGCTTCATTCATGTCATCAAGTAAAGATAGCAGATCCCGAGGAGAT